>CM055116.1:577348431-577357659 GCA_029206835.1 Rana muscosa
GAGAGGGAGAGAGAAAGGGAGTGAGAGGGAGGGGAAAGAGAGAGACGGGGAAGAAAGAGAGAGAGGAGAGGAAGAGAGAGAGAGAGGGAAAGAGAGAGAGGGAAAGAGAGAGGGAAAGGAGAGGGAAAGAGAGAGGGAGGGAGAGGGAAAGAGAGAGGGAAGAGAGAGGGAGAGAGGGAACGGGACAGGGAAGGAGAGAGGGAAGGAGAGAGGGAAGGAGAGAGGGAAGGAGAGAGGGAAGGAGAGAGGGAAGGAGAGAGGGAAAGAGAGAGGCAAAGAGAGAGAGGGGGAAGAGAGAGAGAGGGGGAAAGAGAGAGAGAGGGGGAAAGAGAGAGAGAGGGAAAGAGAGGGGGAAAGAGAGGGAAAGAGAGAGAGAGAAAGAGAGGGAGAGAGAGGGAACGAGGGTGGAGAGAGGGGAGAGAGAGAGAAAGAGAGGGGAGAGGGGGATAAGGGAGAGAGGGGGATAAGGGAGAGAGGGGGAGAGGGAAAGAGAGGGGAGAGGGAAAGATAGAGGGCGAGAGAGATAGGGGAAGAGAGAGGGAAAGAGAGAGGGAAAAAGGGAAAAAGGGAGAGAAAGAGGGAAAGAGAGAGAGGGGGAGTGAGGGAAAGGGAGAGAGGGAAAGAGAGAGAGTGGGAGAGGGAGCGGTGGAGAGAGGGGAGAGAGAGAGGGAAAGGGAGGGAGAGGGAAAGAGAGAGAGGGGAGAGGGGAGAGGGAAAGAGAGAGGGCGAGAGAGAGAGGGAGAAAGAGAGAGAGGGAAAGAGAGAAAGAGAGAGGGAGAAAGAGAGAGGGAGGGAGAGGGAAAGAGAGGGGGAGAGAGGGAAAGGGAGAGAGAGGGAAGGGAGAGAGAGGGTAAGAGAGAGAGGGTAAGAGAGAGAGGGTAAGAGAGAGAGGGAAAGAGAGAGAGGGTAAGAGAGAGAGAGGGGGGAGAGAGAGAAAGGGGGAAGAGGGAGGGAGAGAGAGAAAGAGAGAGGGAGAGAGAAATAGAGAGGGGTGGAGAGAGAAATAGAGAGGGAAAGAGAGAGAGGGAAAGAGAGAGGGGGAAGGAGAGAGAGGGGGAGAGAGGGGATAAGGGAGAGAGGGGGAGAGGGAAAGAGAGAGGGCGAGAAAGAGAGAGGGAAAAAGAGAGAGAGGGAAAGAGAGAGGGAAAAAGAGAGGGAGAGGGAAAGAGAGGGGAGAGAGGGGAAAGAGAGGGAGGGAGAGGGGGAAAGAGAGAGAGGGAAAAAGAGAGAAAGAGAGGGAGAGAGAGGTGGAGAGGGAAAGAGAGAGGGAGAGAGAGGGTGGAGAGGGAAAGAGAGAGGGAAAGAGAGAGGAGGGAGAGGGGAAGAGAGAGAGGAGAGAGGAGGAGAGGGAGAGAGGGAGGGAGAGGGAGAGAGGGAAAGAGAGAGGGAGAGAGGGAGGGAGAGGGAGAGAGGGAGGGAGAGGGAGATGGGGAGAGAGAGGTGGGAGAGAGAGGGGGAAAGAGAGCGAGGGAGAGAAAGAGGGAGAGAAAAAGAGAGAGGGGGACAGAAAGAGAGGGGGAGGGAGGGAAAGAGAGGGAAAGAGAGAGAGAGGGGGAGAGGGAAAGAGAGAGGGAGAGAGAGAGGGGGAAAGAGAGAGGGGGAAAGAGAGAGGGGGGAAAAGAGAGAGAGAGGGGGGAAAAGAGAGAGAGAGGGGGAAAGAGAGAGAGAGGGGGGAAAAGAGAGAGAGAGGGGGGAAAAGAGAGAGAGAGGGGGGAAAGAGAGAGAGAGGGGGAAAGAGAGAGAGGGGGAAAGAGAGAGAGAGGGGGAAGAGAGAGAGGGGGAAGAGAGAGAGGGAAAGAGAGAGAGGGAAAGAGAGAGAGGGAAAGAGAGAGAGGGAAAGAGAGAGAGGGAAAGAGAGAGAGGGAAAGAATGAGAGAGAGAGTGAGAGAGAGAGAGGGAGGAAGAGAGAGAGAGAGAGATAGAGGGAAAGAGTGAGAGAGAAAGAGAGCGAGAGGGAGAGAGGGAAAGAGAGAGGGGGAGGGGAGAAAGGGAGAGGGGAGAAAGAGAGAGGGAGAGAGAGGGAAAGAGAGCGAGGGGGAGAGAGGGGAGAGGGAAAGAGAGGGGAGAGAGAGAAAGAGAGAGGGAGAGAGGGGGAAGGGGAGAGAGAGGGAGAGAGGGGGAAGGGGAGAGGGGGAAGGGGAGAGAGAGGGGGAGAGGGAGGGGGAAGAGGGGAAGAGGGAAAGAGAGAGGGAGAGAGAGTGAGAGAGAGAGGGAGAGAGAGAGGGAGAGAGAGAGGGAGAGAGAGGGAGTGAGAGGGGGAAAGAGAGAGAGACAGGGGGAGAGAGGGGGGAGAAAGAGAGAGAGAGAGGGAGAGGGAAGAGAGAGGGAAGGGAGAGAGAGGGAGAGAGAGGGAGAGAGAGGGAGAGGGAAAGAGAGAGGGAAAGAGAGAGGGAGAGAGGGAGGGAGAGGGAAAGAGAGCGGGAAAGAGAGAGGGAGAGAGAGGGAGAGGGAAGGAGAGAGGGAGAGAGAGGGAAGGAGAGAGGGAGAGAGAGGGAAAGAGAGGGGGAGAGGGAAAGAGAGAGGGCGAGAGAGAGGGGGAAAGAGAGAGGGAAAGAGAGAGGGAAAGAGAGAGAAAGAGAGAGGGAGAGAGAGGGAGAGAGAGGGGGAAGGGAGCGGGAGAAGAGAGGGAAAGTGAGAGAGAGAGGGAGCGGGAGAGAGAGGGAGCGGGAGAGAGAGGGAGCGGGAGAGAGAGGGAAAGAGAGAGAGAGGGAAAGAGAGAGAGAGGGAAAGAGAGAGGGAGAGGGAAAGAGAGAGGGAGAGAGAGAGGGAGAAAGAGAGAGGGGGAGAGGTAAAGAGAGAAAGGGAGCCGGAGAGAGGGGGAAGAGAGAGAGGGAGAGAGAGGGGCAAAGAGAGAGATGGGGAAAGAGAGGGGCAAAGAGAGAGAGGGGAAAGAGAGAGGGGGAAAGAGAGAGGGGAAGAGAGAGGGGGAAAGAGAGAGAGAGGGAACGAGATGGAGAGAGGGGGGAGAGAGAGAAAGAGAGAGAGGAGGAAAGAGAGAGAGAGAAAGAGAGGGAGAGAGGGGGAGAGGAAACGAGAGGGAGAGAGGGGAGAGGGAACGAGAGGAGAGAGGGGAGAGGGAACGAGAGGGAGAGAGGGGAGAGGAAAGAGAGAGAGGGAGAGAGAGGGGGAAAGAGAGAGGGGAGGGAGAGAGAGGGGGAAGAGAGAGGGGAGAGGGAAAGAGAGAGGGGAGAGAGAGAAAGAGAGAGGGGAGAGAGGGAGAGAGAGGGACAGAGAGGGAAAGAGACAGAGAGGGAAAGAGAGAGAGAGGGAAAGAGAGAGAGAGGGAAAGAGAGAGAGAGAGGGAAAGAGAGAGAGAGTGAGAGGGGAGAGGGGGATAAGGGAGAGAGGGGAGAGGGAAAGAGAGGGGGAGAGGGAAAGATAGAGGGCGAGAGAGAGAGAGGGGAAAAGAGAGGGGAAGAGAGAGGGAAAAAAGGGAGAAAGGGAGAGAGAGAGAGGGAAAGAGAGAGGGGGAGAGAGGGAAAGGGAGAGAGGGAAGGAGAGAGAGCGGGAGAGGGAGCGAGGGAGAGAGAGGGAAAGAGACAGAGGGAAAGAGAGAGAGAGAGGGAAAGAGAGAGAGAGGGAAAGAGAGAGTGAGAGGGGAGAGGGGGATAAGGGAGAGAGGGGAGAGGGAAAGAGAGGGGGAGAGGGAAAGATAGAGGGCGAGAGAGAGGGGGAAAGAGAGGGAAAGAGAGAGGGAAAAAAAGGGAGAAAGGGAGAGAGAGAGAGGGAAAGAGAGAGGGGGAGAGAGGGAAAGGAGAGAGGGAAAGAGAGAGAGCGGGAGAGGGAGCGGTGGAGAGAGGGGAGAGAGAGGGAAAGGGAGAGAGAGGGAAAGGGAGAGAGAGGGAAAGGGAGAGAGAGGGAAAGGGAGAGAGAGGGAAAGGGAGAGAGAGGGAAAGGGAGAGAGAGGGAAAGGGAGAGAGAGGGAGAGAGAGAGGGGGAGAGAGAGGGAACGAGAGAGAGGGAAAGAGAGAGAGGGAAAGAGAGAGAGGGAGAGAGGGGGAGGGGGAAAGAGAGGGGGAGGGGGAAAGAGAGGGGGAGGGGAAAGAGAGAGAGCAAGAGAGAAAGAGGGAGAAAGAGAGGGGGGAGAGAGAGGGAAAGGGAGGGAGAGGAGAGAGAGGGGGGAGAGAGGGGGAGAGAGGGGGAGAGGGAAAGAGAGAGAGAGAGAGGGAGAGGGAAAGAGAGAGAGGGAAGGAGAGAGAGAGGGGGAGAGAGGGGATAAGGGAGAGAGGGGAGAGGGAAAGAGAGAGGGCGAAGAGAGAGGGAAAGAGAGAGGGACAAAAGAGAGAGGGGGAAAGAGAGAGAGAGAGGGGAGAGAGGGAAAGGGAGAGAGGGAAAGAGGGAGAGGGAGAGAGAGAGGGAGAGAGGGGGGGGAAGAGAGGGAAAGAGAGAGGGAGAGAGAGGGAAAGAGAGGGAAAGAGAGAGAGAGTGAGAGTGAAAGAGAGTGAGAGTGAAAGAGAGGGAGAGTGAAAGAGAGGGAGAGTGAAAGAGAGAGGGGGAAAGAGAGGGGGAGAGAGAGAGGGGAAAGAGAGAGGGGAGAGAGAGAGGGGAAAGAGAGATGGAGAGGGAAAGAGAGATGGAGAGGGAAAGAGAGATGGAGAGGGAAAGAGAGAGGGGGAGTGAAAGAGAGGGGGAGTGAAAGAGAGGGAGAGACAGACAGAGAGGGGGAAAGAGAGAGGGAAAGAGAGAGGGAGAGAGAGGGGGAAGAGAGAGAGAGAGGGAGAGGGGGGAAGAGAGAGAGAGGGAAAGAGAGAGGGAGAGGGGGAGAGGGAAAGAGAGAGGGGGAGAGACAGAGAAAGAGAGAGGGGAGAGAGGGAGAGAGAGAGAGAGGGAAAGAGAGAGGGAAAGAGAGAGGGAGAGAGAGAGGGAGAGAGAGAGGGGGGAAGAGAGGGAAAGGGAGAGAGAGGGAAAGAGAGAGGGGGAAGAGAGAGAGAGGGAAAGAGAGAGAGCGGGAAAGAGAGAGGGGGTAGAGAGAGGGGGAGAGAGGGTGGAAAGAGAGAGAGAGAAAGGGAAAGGGAGAGAGAGGGGAAGGGAGAGAGAGAGGGGGGAGAGAGAGGGGAAGAGAGGGGGAAAGAGAGAGGGAAATAGAGGGAAGAGAGGGAAAGAGAGAGAGGGGAAGAGAGAGAGAGGGGGAAGAGAGAGAGAGGGAAAGAGAGAGGGGGAAGAGAGAGAGAGATGGGGGAAAGAGAGAGGGAGGGAGAGAGGGGGAAAGAGAGAGGGAGGGAGAGAGGGGGAAAGAGAGAGGGAAAGAGAGGGAGAGAGAGGGGGAAGAGAGAGGGAGAGAGAGAGAGGGAGGGGAAAAGAGAGGGAGAGAGAGAGAAAGAGGGGAGAGAGGGAAAGAGAGAGAGGGAGGGAGAGGGAAAGAGAGAGAGGGGGAAAGAGAGAGAGGGGGAAAAAGAGAGGGAGAGAGAGGGGGAAGAGAGAGAGAGATGGGGGAAAGAGAGAGGGGGAAGAGAGAGAGATGGGGAAAGAGAGAGGGAAAGAGAGAGGGAGGGAGAGAGGGGGAAAGAGAGAGGGAAAGAGAGGGAGAAAGAGAGGGGGAAGAGAGGGAGAGAGGGGGGAAGAGAGAGGGGGGAAGAGAGAGGGGGGAAAAGAGAGGGGGGAGAGAGAGGGAGAGAGAGGGAGAGAGAGGGGGGAGAGGGGGAGAGAGGGGAGAGAGAGGGGGAGAGAGAGGGGGAAAGAGAGAGGGAGAGGGAGGGAGAGAGGGAAAGAGAGAGGGGAGGAGAGGGAGAGAGGGAAAGAGATAAAGGGAGGGAGAGGGAGAGAGGGAGGGAGAGGGGAGAGAGGGAAGAGAGGGGAGAGAGAGGGGAAAGAGAGAGAGAGGGGGACAGAGAGAGAGGGGGACAGAGAGAGAGGGGGACAGAGAGAGGGGGACAGAGAGAGAGGGGACAGAGAGGGAGGGGGACAGAGAGGGAGGGGAGGGAGAGAGGGGGAAAGAGAGAGAGGGGGGAAAGAGAGAGAGGGGGGAAAGAGAGAGAGGGGGGAAAGAGAGAGAGGGGGGAAAGAGAGAGAGGGGGGAAAGAGAGAGAGAGGGGGAAAGAGAGAGAGGGGGAAAGAGAGAGAGGGGGAAAGAGAGAGAGGGGGGGGAAAGAGAGAGAGAGAGGGGGGAAGAGAGAGAGAGGGGGAAAGAGGGGAGAGAGAGGGGAGAGGGAACGAGAGGGAGAGAGAGAGGGGGGAGAAAGAGAGAGGGAGAGAGGGGGAAAGAGAGAGAGAGAGGGAAAGAGAGCGAGGGGAGAGGGAAAGAGAGAGGGAAAGAGAGAGGGAAAGAGAGAGGGAAAGAGAGAGGGAAAGAGAGAGGGGGAGAGAGAGGGGGAGAGAGGGGGAGAGAGAGGGAGAGAGAAAGGGAGTGAGAGGGAGGGGAAAGAGAGAGACGGGGAAGAAAGAGAGAGAGAGGGAAAGAGAGAGAGAGGGGGAAAGAGAGAGAGAGGGAAAGAGAGAGAGGGAAAGAGAGAGAGGGAAAGAGAGAGGGAAAGAGAGAGGGAGGGAGAGGGAAAGAGAGAGGGAAAGAGAGAGGGAGAGAGAGGGAACGGGACAGGGAAGGAGAGAGGGAAGGAGAGAGGGAAGGAGAGAGGGAAGGAGAGAGGGAAGGAGAGAGGGAAAGAGAGAGGCAAAGAGAGAGAGGGGGAAGAGAGAGAGAGGGGGAAAGAGAGAGAGAGGGAAAGAGAGAGAGAGGGAAAGAGAGGGGGAAGAGAGAGAGGGAAAGAGAGAGAGAGAAAGAGAGGGAGAGAGAGGGAACGAGGTGGAGAGAGGGGAGAGAGAGAGAAAGAGAGGGGGAGAGGGGGATAAGGGAGAGAGGGGGATAAGGGAGAGAGGGGGAGAGGGAAAGAGAGGGGAGAGGAAAGATAGAGGGCGAGAGAGATAGGGAAGAGAGAGGGAAAGAGAGAGGGAAAAAGGGAAAAAGGGAGAGAAAGAGGGAAAGAGAGAGAGGGGGAGTGAGGGAAAGGGAGAGAGGGAAAGAGAGAGAGTGGGAGAGGGAGCGGTGGAGAGAGGGGAGAGAGAGAGGGAAAGGGAGGGAGAGGGAAAGAGAGAGAGGGGAGAGGGGGAGAGGGAAAGAGAGAGGGCGAGAGAGAGAGGGAGAAAGAGAGAGAGGGAAAGAGAGAAAGAGAGAGGGAGAAAGAGAGAGGGAGGGAGAGGGAAAGAGAGGGGGGAGAGAGGGAAAGGGAGAGAGAGGGTAAGAGAGAGAGGGTAAGAGAGAGAGGGTAAGAGAGAGAGGGTAAGAGAGAGAGGGTAAGAGAGAGAGGGAAAGAGAGAGAGGGTAAGAGAGAGAGAGGGGGGAGAGAGAGAAAGGGGGAAGAGGGAGGGAGAGAGAGAAAGAGAGAGGGAGAGAGAAATAGAGAGGGGTGGAGAGAGAATAGAGAGGGAAGAGAGAGAGGGAAAGAGAGAGGGGGAAGGAGAGAGAGGGGGAGAGAGGGGATAAGGAGAGAGGGGGAGAGGAAAGAGAGAGGGCGAGAAAGAGAGAGGGAAAAAGAGAGAGAGGGAAGAGAGAGGGAAAAAGAGAGGGAGAGGGAAAGAGAGGGGAGAGAGGGGGAAAGAGAGGGAGGGAGAGGGGGAAAGAGAGAGAGGGAAAAAGAGAGAAAGAGAGGGAGAGAGAGGTGGAGAGGGAAAGAGAGAGGGAGAGAGAGGTGGAGAGGGAAAGAGAGAGGGAAAGAGAGAGGGAGAGGGAGAGAGGGAAAGAGAGAGGGAGAGAGGGAGGGAGAGGGAGAGAGGGAGGGAGAGGGAGATGGGGAGAGAGAGGTGGGAGAGAGAGGGGGAAAGAGAGCGAGGAGAGAAAGAGAGAGAGGGAGAGAAAAAGAGAGAGGGGGACAGAAAGAGAGGGGGAGGGAGGGAAAGAGAGGAAAGAGAGAGAGAGGGGGAGAGGGAAAGAGAGAGGGAGAGAGAGGGGGGGAAAGAGAGAGGGGGGAAAGAGAGAGAGGGGGAAAGAGAGAGAGAGGGGGGAAAAGAGAGAGAGAGGGGGAAAGAGAGAGAGAGGGGGGAAAGAGAGAGAGGGGGGAAAGAGAGAGAGAGGGGGGAAAGAGAGAGAGAGGGGGGAAAAGAGAGAGAGAGGGGGAAAGAGAGAGAGAGGGGGGAAAGAGAGAGAGAGGGGGGAAAGAGAGAGAGAGGGGGGAAAGAGAGAGAGAGGGGGAAAGAGAGAGAGGGGAAAGAGAGAGAGAGGGGAAGAGAGAGAGGGGGAAGAGAGAGAGGGAAGAGAGAGAGGGAAGAGAGAGAGGGAAAGAGAGAGAGGGAAAGAGAGAGAGGGAAGAGAGAGAGGGAAAGAGAGAGAGGGAAAGATGAGAGAGAGAGTGAGAGAGTGAGAGAGAAGAGAGGAGGAAGAGAGAGAGAGAGAGATAGAGGGAAAGAGTGAGAGAGAAAGAGAGCGAGAGGGAGAGAGGGAAGAGAGAGGGGGAGGGGAGAAAGGGAGAGGGGAGAAAGAGAGGGAGAGAGAGGGAAGAGAGCGAGGGGGAGAGGGGGAGAGGGAAAGAGAGGGGAGAGAGAGAAAGAGAGAGGGAGAGAGGGGGAAGGGAGAGAGAGGGAGAGAGGGGAAGGGGAGAGGGGGAAGGGGAGAGAGAGGGGGAGAGGGAGGGGGAAGAGGGGAGAGGGAGAGAGAGAGGAGAGAGAGAGGGAGAGAGAGAGGGAGAGAGAGGGAGTGAGAGGGGGAAGAGAGAGAGACAGAGGGGAGAGAGGGGGAGAAAGAGAGAGAGAGAGGGAGAGGGAAAGAGAGAGGGAAGGAGAGAGAGGAGAGAGAGGGAGAGAGGGAGAGGAAGAGAGAGGGAAGAGAGAGGGAGAGAGGGAGGGAGAGGGAAAGAGAGCGGGGAAGAGAGAGGGAGAGAGAGGAGAGGAAGGAGAGAGGGAGAGAGGGAGGAGAGAGGGAGAGAGAGGAAAGAGAGGGAGAGGGAAAGAGAGAGGCGAGAGAGAGGGGGAAGAGAGAGGGAAGAGAGAGGGAAAGAGAGAGAAAGAGAGAGGGAGAGAGAGGAGAGAGGGAGAGAGAGGGGAAGGAGCGGGAGAGAGAGGGAAAGTGAGAGAGAGAGGGAGCGGGAAGAGAGAGGGAGCGGGAGAGAGAGGAGGAAGAGAGAGAGAGGGAAAGAGAGAGAGAGGGAAGAGAGAGGGAGAGGGAAGAGAGAGGGAGAGAGAGAGGGAGAAAGAGAGGAGGGAGAGGTAAAGAGAGAAAGGGAGCCGGAGAGAGGGGGAAGAGAGAGAGGGAGAGAGAGGGGCAAAGAGAGAGAGGGGAAAGAGAGGGGCAAAGAGAGAGAGGGG
>CM055116.1:577357759-577370259 GCA_029206835.1 Rana muscosa
GTAGTTTTAGCTGCGCTTTTCGGCCACTAGCGGGGCGCTTTTAACCCCCGCTAGCGGCCGGAAAAGGGTTAAAAACCGCCCGCAAAGCGCCGCTCCTGAAGCGCGTTGCAGGTGCTTAGGCAGTGCTGGCTATTGATTTCTAAGGTTGAGCTCCGGCGTGTTCACATAGAACACGTGCAGAGCCCGCCAGGAAGTCGGCACCCCGCGCTGCGCTAATCACAGACAGGGAGACATTTCCCGATCTCTGCAGCCGAGCATTGGGAAATGTCTCCCTGTCTGTGATTAGCGCATCGCGGTGCCGACTTCCTGGCGGGCTCTGCACGTGTTCTATGCGAACACGCCGGAGCTCATCCTTATTGATTTCAATGGCAGGGGCGTTTTGGGAGCGGTGTATTCACCACTCCTAAACCACCCCAAAGATGCTGCTTGCAGGACTTTTTTCCTGTCCTGCAAATGCACTGCCCCAGTGTGAAAACACTCCGGCTTTCACACTGGGGCTGCAGAAGAGGCAGTTTACAGGCGCTTTTCAGGCTCTATTTTTAGTGCAAAAACGCCTGTAAAATGCCTCAGTGTGAAAGTGGTCTAAGTGCCAGTGTCTGAGGGGTGAATATGGAGGGGTGAAGGGAAGGTAGGGAATGCATGGGGACTGTTCTGGCTCTCGTTGGTATTCTTGCTGGAAGCGTAAAGGGCGCACATTCTCAGTACAGAAATGTTTGCATTTATATAAGCATACAGCCAGCGGAAAGTGACTATGGACTATTATTTTATTTATAGAGTGTTTAGATAGGTGGTGAGTTTTGGATTGTACTGATTTTGGATAACACAGGGTTAAATAGGATGGTCATAAATGAAGTTCACATTAGCTGGACAGAGCAATTGGGGTTTGTTTATATAGAGAGGGCTGCATGTCAGTTTGGGAAATGTCTGCCAGCTCTGGGGGGTTGCTGCTAGCTCTAATCTCCATCCCCCCTCCTGTCTTTTCCAGTTCTCCTTGTCACCTAGGAGTAGGACCCTTCACTGCAAAACAAACCCTCCTAGCAGAAACTTTGCAGCTTATCTCCCCAGACTTCCCCCAGAACAGCTCAGCTCACCTTCCTGCAGTGTGCTCTGCCTCCTGATTCTCCCAGCACACGGCACTGCTGATGGGAGTGGGCGGGGGATGTGAAGCAGCAGAGATCACACAGCGAGTGCAGGACACTGCGGGGGAAAGGGAAAGACACACACCAGGATCGGAGCTTCTAACTACTGTACATACATCGCTGGACAGTGTATGTAATTAGAAGCAATAACTGCTGTCCCCACAGTGGCAAGTAAGCTGACCTGAATGCTCAGTCCACCCCTGTCCGCCAGAACACTGGGCATGTCAGAGAAAAGCACACAAGGAGAGGAGGCGGGAGGGGAGCACTCTGGCACTTCAGCGCCCCCCCCTGCGGCGCTTGGGTGCACTGCACCCCGTGCACCCTATCTAGGACCGGCCCTGATACTGCCACTGTCATACCCTCCACACCTGTACATACTGCCACTGTCATACCATCCAAACTGCTCTCCTGTACATACTGCCCACTGTCATACCCTCCACACTCCTCTCCTGTACATACTGCCCACTATCATACCCTCCACACTCCTCTCCTGTACATACTGCCCACTATCATACCCTCCACACTCCTCTCCTGTTTTTACTGCCCACTGTCATATCCTCCACACTCCTCTCCTGTACATACTGCCCACTATCATACCCTCCACACTCCTCTCCTGTTTTTACTGCCACTGTCATACCCTTCACACTCCTCTCCTGTACATACTACCCACTGTCATACTTTCCACACTCCTCTCCTGTACATACTACCCACTGTAATACTTTCCACACTCCTCTCCTGTACATAGTGCCCACTGTCATACCCTCCACACGCCTCTCCTGTATATACTGCCACTGTCAGACCCTCCACACTCCTCTCCTGTACATACTGCCCACTGTCATACCCTCCACACGCCTCTCCTGTACATACTGCCCACTGTCATACCCTCCACACGCCTCTCCTGTGTATACTGCCACTGTCAGACCCTCCACACTCCTCTCCTGTACATACTGCCCACTGTCATACCCTCCACACGCCTCTCCTGTGTATACTGCCAATGCCATACCCTCCACATTCCTCTCCTGTATATACTGCCACTGTCATACCCTCCACACTCCTCTCCTGTACATACTGCCCTCTGTCATAGTGTGGAGGGTATGACAGTGGCCCAGTGGGCAGTATGTGCAGGAAAGGAGTGTGGGGGTATAACAGTTGTCAGTATGTACAGGAGAGGAGTGTGGAGGGTATGACAGTGGGCAGTATGTACAGGAGAGGAGTGTGGAGGGTATGACATTGGGCAATATGTACAGGAGAGGAGTGTAGAGGGTATGGTGACAGCCATCTTTAAACCTTGGGGGCCATGATCTCCTATTGCCCGGGGGCTCCATGAGTTGTCAGTCTGCCCCTGGGCAGCGCTGTAACAAAGTCCCATCTCCTAGACCGGCTCCTGTAATAGATGAAACACTAATCCAATGCAGTGAAATTCATTGTGATGTGTATCATAGGAGCAGCGAGCTGGTCTAGGAGGCAGGACTTTGTTACAGTGACCACCCGGCAGATTCAAATTTAAGCTCCGTGGCAGCAAGAGATCGTTGCCCTTCTGTGTGATCCAGGGGCACTGGTAGGCTGCAATTGGTGAGCACTGGAAGGGCTGCATTTGGTGGGCACTGGCAGGCTGCATTTAGTGGGCACTAGCAGGCTGCATTTGGTGGGCACTGGCAAGCTGCATTTGGTGGGCACTGGCAAGCTGCATTTGGTGGGTACTGATAAGCTGCATTTGGTGGGTACTGATAAGCTGCATTTGGTGGGCACTGGCAGGCTGCAGTTGGTGGGAACTGGCAGGCTACAGTTGGTGGGCACTGGTAGGCTGCAATTGGTGGGCACTGATGAGGCTGCATTTGATGGGCACGGATGAGGCTGTATTTGGTGGGCACTGGTAGGCTGCATTTTATGGGCACTGATAAGGCTGCATTAGGTGGGAAATGGTAGGCTGCAATTTATGGGCACTGGTAGGCTGCATTTGATGCGTTGGTCTCTTGTATTATTTTCACAGTCTCTGACCATCTCTTTTATCATGTCTGCAGTCTATGTCCATTTCTTGTATCATGTCTGCAGTCTCTGACCACCTTCTGTATTACGTCTGCAGTCTCTGACCATCTCCTGTACTATGATTGCTGTCTCTGACCATCTCTTGTATCATGTCTGCAGTCTCTGACCATCTTCTGTAGTGTGTCTGCAGTATGTCTGGGGGCTCTTTCTAACAGACTCTCTAACAGAAGCCCTCTCTGTGTCCATTAGTGAGACCCCCCTCCAGGTCCCATTAGAGTACTCTCTTTCTGTATTTTGTTTATTGTTAAGAGATTTTGGGAGGATCCCAGGGTAACAAAGACTCTTTAGGGGAACATTTCTGTGTTTGAGTCATTGCCACAGAAACATTGTAAAGGGGAGGAGTTAGTAGGATGACCACGCCCATGTGGGGGCACCAGAAATATTTCTGCACCCAGGCGCCTGCGACCCTAGGATCGGCCCTGAAGAGAGAGAGAGGGGGAAAGAAAGAGAGAGAGGGAAAGAGAGAGGGAAAGAGAGAGGGAAAGAGAGAGGGAAAGAGAGAGGGAAAGAGAGAGGGAGAGAGAGGGAAAGAGAGAGGGAAAGAGAGAGGGGGAAAGAGAGAGGGGGAAAAGAGGGAAAGAGAGAGAGTGAAAGAGAGGCAAAGAGAGATGGGGAAAGAGAGAGAGTGAAAGAGGCAAAGAGAGATGGGGAAAGAGAGAGAGTGAAAGAGAGGCAAAGAGAGATGGGGAGAGAGAGAGGGGAAAGAGAGAGAGAGGGGAAAGAGAGAGAGGGGGGAAAGAGAGAGAGGGGGGAAAGAGAGAGAGGGGGGAAAGAGAGAGAGAGAGGGAAAGAGGGAGAGAAGGAGAGGGGGGAGAGAAGGAGAGGGAAAGAGAGAGATAGAGAGGGAAAGAGAGAGATAGAGAGGGAAAGAGAGAGATAGAGAGGGAAAGAGAGAGAGAGGGGAAAAGAATGAGAGGGAGAGAGAGGGAACGAGAAGGAGAGAGAGAGGGAAAGAGAGAGCGGGAAAGAGAGAGGGGGAAAAGAGGGAAAGAGAGAGAGTGAAAGAGAGGCAAAGAGAGATGGGGAAAGAGAGAGAGTGAAAGAGAGGCAAAGAGAGATGGGGAAAGAGAGAGAGTGAAAGAGAGGCAAAGAGAGATGGGGAAAGAGAGAGGGGGAGAGAGAGGGGAAAGAGAGAGAGGGAAAGAGAGAGGGAGAGAGAGCGGGAAAGAGAGAGGGAGAGGGAGGGAGAGAAGGAGAGGGAAAGAGAGAGATAGAGAGGGAAAGAGAGAGAGAGGGGGGGAAAGAATGAGAGAGGGAAAGAAAGATAGGGGGAAAGAGAGGGAAAGAGAGAGAGGGGGAAAGAGAGAGAGAGGGGGGAAGAGAGGGAAAGAGAGAGAGAGGGGGAAAGAGGGAGGGGGAAAGAGAGAGGGAGAGAAGGAGAGAAAGAGAGGGAAAGAGAGAGGGGAAAGAGAGGGAGAGGGAGAGAGGGGAAGAGAGAGCGGGAAAGATAGAGAGAGCGGAAAGATAGAGAGAGAGGGTAAAGAGAGGGGGGAAGAGAGAGAGAGGGGAAAAGAGAGAGGGAGGGAAAGAGAGGGAAATAGAGAGAGAGAGGGAAAGAGAGAGAGAGGGAAAGAGAGAGAGAGGGTAAAGAGAGGGGGAAGAGAGAGAGAGGGGAAAAGAGAGCGGGAGGGAAAGAGAGGGAAATAGAGAGAGAGAGGGAAAGAGAGAGAGAGGGAAAGAGAGAGAGAGAGAGAGGGAAAGAGAGAGAGGGAGAGAGGGAAAGAGAGAGGGGAGAGAGGGAAAGAGAGGGGGAAGAGGGGGAAAGAGAGAGAGAAAGGAAAAGAGAGACGGAAAAGGAGAGAGATAGGGGGGAAAGAGAGAGAGGGAAAGAGAGAGAGGGGGAAGAGAGGGAGAGAGAGGGAAAGAGAGAGAGGGAAAGAGAGGGAGAGAGAGAGGGGGGAAAGAGAGAGAGGGGGGGAAAGAGAGAGAGAGAGAGGGGAAGAGAGAGGGGAAGAGAGAGGGGAAGAGAGGGAGAGAGAGGGGGGAGAGAGAGGGGGAGAGAGAGGGGGAAAGAGAGGGAAAGAGAGAGGGGAAAGAGAGAGAGAGGGAAAGAGAAAGGGGGAGAGAGAGAGAGAAAGAGAGAGAGGGAAAGAAAGAGAGAGGGAAAAGAGAGGGAAAGAAAGAGAGAGGGAAAAGAGAGGGAAAGAAAGAGAGAGGGAAAAGAGAGGGAAAGAAAGAGAGAGGGGAAGAGAGGGAAAGAGAGAGAGAGGGGAAGAGAGGGAAAGAGAGAGAGAGGGAAAGATAGAGAGAGCGGGAAAGATTGGAGAGAGAGGGAAAGAGAGAGAGAGGGAAGTGAGAGAGGGAAAGAGAGAGAGAGAGAGAGGGGGAAAGAATAAGAGAGAGAGGGAAAGAATGAGAGAGAGAGAGAGGGGGGAAAGAGAGAGAGGGGGGAGAGGGAAAGAGAGAGAGGGGGAAAGAGAGAGGGAGAGAGAGAGGAAGAGAGAGAGGGAGAGAGAGAGGGAGAGAGAGGAGAGAAAGAGAGGGAGAGAGGGAAAGAGAGAGAGAGAGGGGGGGAAGGGAGGGAGAGAGAGGGGGAAGGGAGGGAGAGAGAGGGAGAGGGAGGGAGATCGGGGGGAGAGAGAGAGGGGGGAAAGATAGAGAGAGCGGGAAAGATAGAGATGAGGGGGAAAGTGAGAGAGGGAAAGAGAGAGAGAGAGGGGGTAAAGAGAGAGGAAGAGAGAGAGGGGAGAGAGGGGGAAGAGAGAGAGGGGAGAGAGGGGGGAAGAGAGAGAGGGGGAGAGGGAGGGAAAGAGAGGGAAAGAGAGAGATGGAAAGAGAGGGAAAGAGAGAGAGGGGGAAAGAGGGAAAGAGATAGAGAGAGGGAAAGAGGGAGAGAGAGGGGAAGAGAGAGAGAAAGAGAGAGAGGGGAAAGAGAGAGAGGCAGAGAGGGAGAGAGGGAGGGAAAGCGATAGAGAGGGGGAAAGAGAGAGAGGAAGGGAAAGAGAGAGGGAAAAGGAGAGGTAAAGAGAGAGAGGGGGGTGCGCATGCGCGTGGATCCCGGGACGGTCATGCTGTAACCGAGCTCCGCACACCCCGGCACGAACGAAGCTATAATACGCGCAGGACAGCAGAGTTAGAACAATCAAAGGGACAGCGGACGACCGGAACCCGCGGGGAAGGCGATGAGACGCCAGAAACGGCAATATAAACAGGCTATCAAAAAGAATCAGCCGAAGCAGCTCACCTCCGCACAGTCTCCTTCATCCAAGATGGCGCCGGGTAAGCAAGATGCGCGAGGCAGCCAGGGCCCTGAGCAGCCTAACTCCCCACAGTGCTCACAACCCTCTCCACGAGCAGAGATTGGAGACCCCTTCTCCTCTCAATCCTCTGGGGTCCTAGAGGAAGACGGACGGGAAGCGATTTCACCCTCCCCATCCTTATCCACCGGAGCATCCCTAGGGGGCCAGGGTCGGGCAGGTTCACCAGGATCATCCATGGACAGAAACATGGCAGAATTGGCAGATTCACTATTCAGCCAGACCAGCCAAGCTAGCCCTGGCCTAGCAGATTCTCCTCTCCCACAGACCCAGCATACAGGAGACACTGCTTTACTGGCTAGATTTTCAGCCATGTTGCAGCAGGAACTCTCTAAAGCATGTAGCATTATAACGCATGACATTAAACAAGATATACAGAGATTTGGGGTACGGATAGATGCGATCGAGTCTAAAGTAGATAAGTCGGTACACCGCATCAATCAAAATTCCAGAATGACTGCAGACATGCAGGATAGACTGGAAGAGGCCTACGGGAAAATCGAGGACCTTGAGAATAGATCCCGCCGTTATAACATACGCATAAGGGGCCTCCCAGAAACTCACACCAATTTGGAAGATGTCATGCACACCCTGATGCAAGAGCTGATACCTGATATACCGCAGCAATATCTGGAAATTGATCGAATCCATAGGGCCCTTACAGCCCCACGGGCCGACGGACTCCCCCGTGACATAATAGTGAAGCCGCACTTTTACAAGATAAAGGAAAAATTGATGGCAGCTGCGAGATATAAACAGGACCTGACCTTATTAGGCTCTCAGATACAGCTATTCACGGACTTGGCCCCCTCAACGGTGCAAAAACGCCGTACCTTGATGCCACTTCTCAAGCAACTACAGAACTGCCAAATAAAATATAGATGGTCTTTCCCCTTTCGCCTCTCCTTTACATACAAGGGCAAGAACTGTTCATTTTCGAATTACAATGATGGGGAGAACCTTTTGTTGGAATTGGGGATTATTTCCAGAAATCGGCCATCCACACCGCCCCCTAATCACCGAGACAGGGCCCTGTCTCCCTTGTGGTCATCCCAACGATCCAAGTCTGACCGAAGAACCCCGACTTCGACCTGAAAAACGAACAGTGCTCCCCAGGCTGGGGAACAGAATTTCTTAAAGATGGGGTCCTCCCCCCCTACCTAAGATGGAAGATTGAATTGCCTGATTCGAATTAAACCTATGAAAGAGGTCTCCCCCTTGGGGGACAAGTTCGGCACTTATGCCCTAAAAGTTATCTTGGTTCTCGAAATTACTGGTTATACCAAACTTTGGTTTGTTGGTAAGAAGAGTTGAGAAGCGAAGTTCAACCCGTGAGTCCGGTCTCACTATGGGATAGCAGGGTCAGTTGACCCACCGCGACTTTTGCATGAGGAACAAGTCCCTTTTCCCTTTTTTTTTTTTTTTTTGCCTAGTGTTTGCTCAGCCGACTTATAACTATTGTTTCTATGTATTGAGATATTTTTGGCATGTAGTTTCCTTTTGCATTTTTGTTCATTTTGTCTCCATCATTTATTTTTTTTTTATTTTTTTATTTATTTTTTTTTTTTATTTTTTTTTTGAGTATTTTTCTTTTCTTTTCTCAGCGAGTACAAGTCCTGCACCTGTTGGGATAAAAGTCAAGTTTGGTGCCGGGGTGGAGCCACATGCCACTCCAGTGACTTTGTTCTCATCTACGGAGGAGTGCAACTTCACACCCAATTCCCAGGTGTATTTCTGGAGCAAACCCTGTCCATACGGAGACAGGTTAAATAATTGTGATGAAGCTTAATGCATCTTTGGAAGTGAGTACCAGCTTCCCTCTATATCTACTAACATTCTCTATTTTCTTTTCTCCTTGTTTCTTCCTTTCTGGAGAGTGGACTCTTCCCCCCCCCCGGACCAGTAGCGCCTAGCGGGTTGATGGAAACTGCCTCACCCCGAGCAATCGTATCACCAGGGATAGAAAGTCTGGAACAGGGTAAGAGTGTTCTGCAGAACCATGATGGCGAACGACCACCACACTAAATACTCTATTATTACACATAATGTGCAAGGTTTTAATTCTCCTGCCAAGAGAACGAAGGCCTTCACATATTACTATAAACAACAGGCTGACATTCTGATGTTACAGGAAACACATTTTTCTAAATCATCTACCCCGAAATATCTTAGTGCAAAATACCCACAATTTTACACATCCTCTGGTCCCGATAAAAAGCTTGGTGTGGCAGTATGCTTCTCTCGTAAAGTACCGTTTGTACCCATTACCATAATTAGAGATAAACAGGGCAGATATGTCATGGCAGTGGGCCACATCAATGATCAGATAACATCCGTAATATCCTACTACGCCCCCAACACGGGTCAAATAGACTTTTTTCATAACATGTTCGAGACGCTACTCCCCAAAATACAGGGGCAGGTCATATTGGGAGGGGACAGTAATATGCCACTAGACCAATCATTAGATAAGTCTTCCCGAGACAAATTGTTGTTTAGACATGTACCAAAGAGCAGCAATAGACTGGCAAAGTTGTTACACGATAATGACTTTATAGACACATGGAGAGAGGATAAGCCCTCAGCGAGGGACTATACTTTTTATTCTCATGTACATCACACATATTCGAGAATTGACCATATATTCATACGAACTCCACTACTACCATATATCACTTCCGTGGACATACTAAATACCCCCTGGTCAGATCACTCACCAGTTAAACTTTCATTATCCAATCTGTGGATGAAGCCTTACCCGTCCCCATGGAGACTGAATGCGACTATGTTAAATGACCCAATTACGGCGGTGGAGATAGAAAAAGAAATACGCTTATTTTTTAAGGAAAACCTACCAGGGGCTACTTCCCCAGTAGTTAATTGGGCAGCACATAAGGCCACTATAAGGGGAAAATTGCTCCAACTAGCAGCACGGAACAAGCGTTCTAGGGATAGCACGATAGCACAACAGGAACAAAAGCTAAGCAACGCGCTAGCTGAACAAAGGCTGAATCCACAGGTCGATATCAGGCATACCATAAATGAAGCCAGATTAGCATTAAACCTAAGTCTTACCACACAAGCGGAAAAAAAATAAGATGGGCAAGACACAAATACTACACGATGGGAGACAAACCTACCACGCTACTAGCGAGAAAATTGACACCTCGTCCCTATACATCAGCATTACCCAAGCTACGGCTAAAAAATGGTCAACATAGTCAGAACCCAGAAAGAATAGTGAGGGTATTCACTGAGTTTTATACTAGGCTCTATAAACCATCAGACAAAGTAGGACGTGACAAAATGGATAACTTCTTTGAACACATCCCCTTGCCAACCATACAGAAAGAACACATGGAACTCATGGAACAGGAATTCACTGAGATAGAGGTATCACAGGCAATTAAAACCCTTAACCCATCTAAAGCACCGGGCCCTGACGGATTCTCCGGACATTATTATAGGAAGTTCCAAGAAATTCTGACCCCACACCTTTGCATTTTTTTTAACGCGATCAGACAGGGTAGAGCCCTACCAAATCAAGAGAATAAAGCATTTATTCAGGTCATCCCCAAACCGGGAAAGGACCATGGCAGTTGTGAAAACTACCGCCCCATTTCATTGATCAATTTAGACTTAAAGATCATGACAAAGATATTGGCGGTCAGAATGAACTCATTTCTAGCGAAATATATCCACCCTGACCAGGCAGGATTCGTGCCGGGGCGTCAAACAACAGACCAGACGAGAAGGGTCATAGATATTATCTCAGCGGTACACTCTGATTGGGATGGGGGGGGGCCCAAGACAGGGGATGTTGCTTTCATTAGATATACATAAGGCATTTGACTCCCTGTCATGGGATTATCTCCTCTATGTCTTGGCTCGGCTGGGTTTCGGGAATCATTTTTTATCTACACTGCGAACACTTTACAGCTCCCCGACAGCGGCTTTAATGGTAAAGGGATATTACTCGGACCCCATTAACATCTACAGAGGTACGCGACAAGGATGTCCTTTGTCACCACTTCTTTTTGTGCTAGCACTGGAACCACTAGGAATCAAAATTCGGGCTTCACAAGATGTCAAAGGCATAGACTGTGGTAACATGGAACATAAATGCATACTATTTGCAGATGATATATTGATGACAATAACATCCCCTATTACAACACTCCCTAATTTATATGCCATACTCAAGCCGTTCTCCGTAATTTCAGGCTTAACCATAAATCATGAGAAATCACAGGCCATGAATATTTCTCTGAGTGAGTCCACAATCTATACCCTGCAAAGATCTTATAAACTTATTTGGAAAATACATTCCCTTTCCTACCTGGGAATAAATCTCACTCCCTCATGGAACACATTATATTCCCAGAATTATCCTGTAATGTTTAGGACTATAATGGCAGATGTGTCGAGATGGTCACTCTGTCCGCCGTCATGGTTTGGCAGATTATACTCGGTCAAAATGAATGTATTACCCAGAATATTGTATCTATTTAGAGCACTACCAGTAGCAATAACTAAGGGGGACCTGAAAGCACTGCAAACTAAACTATTGTCCTTTATATGGGGTAACAAGTGACCTAGGGTGAACGTTCGCACGTTGTATACTCCAAAGCATAAAGGGGGATTAAGTTTCCCAGACCTAATAAAATATTATCAGGCTGCACAACTAGCGAACGTCACCAGATTCCATAGTCGGGGATCTCATCCAATTTGGATGCAGATGGAAGCCAAAGCATGTAGGACTCACCCAATCTCATCCATTCTTTGGCTACCCCCTAAACAAAGACCCGCAATTTTATGCCCAGCACTTTCCATCTCCTTGAATATTTGGGATAGATTACGTAAAGCTCATAGGTTTCAATCTGAGCATACTCCTCTAGCCCCACTATTGGGAAATGAAAACTTTGCCCCGGGTTTCGCCCCCCGAGCATTTGCCTGGTGGACGAATAAAGGGTTGATGAGGATTGCAGACCTCTGTGACAGCGGAGGTATTATAACAAGAAAGAAACTAGAAGACGAGTACCAACTACCGACCTCAGAGTTGTTTAGGTATGGTCAGATTGCACATTTTATAAATACCATGTCCAGACACTCAGATATTACTACAATGACCCCTATGGAACACCTATGTGTACAATACGACAAAATTAAAGGGCACATATCGGCAATATATACAACACTGACCAGCTGTAATGAAAAATTAGACTACATGAAGAGATGGGAGGCTGATATGGGTGAGAACATGGAAATAGATGAGTGGCACAGAATAGCAGAGGGAGCGAATAAATCCATTATGAACACATCATTAATTGAGGCCAATTATAAAGTTATTATGAGATGGTATATGGTCCCAGCAAGGTTGGCGACGTTTATACCCGGAGCATCCCCGCTATGTTTTCGCGGCTGTGGGCATATTGGCACTATGTATCATACATGGTGGCAGTGCCCCAAGGTGAGGAGGTACTGGATTAGGGTGTATAACTTTATATATACGCTTACCCAGGTGAACCTCCGGAAATCCCCGACTCAGGCGTTGCTGGGGACCGAAATAAAACAGGTCACAAAACCCCTTAAGCAACTTATAAGATACATATTCATAGCAGCTAAAATTATAATAGCCGGGGCATGGAAACAGACAATAGTCCCATTCGATCAGATCAAGTACAAACTCTCCTGGATTATGCTTAATGAAAGGATGACGGCCTCACTTAATGATAGAATTCCACAATTTGATAAGGTATGGAGTCCTTGGATTCAATACCTGTCTGAAGGCTCTAGAGGGGTGCAGCTTTAAACGGTTTCGGGGGGGGGGCAGGGGGTAAGGAGTGAATTACAAGAGTCTTCTCCTTCTTTACTTATTCTTCCTTTCATCTGACTTAATTTCATCTCTTTAGTCTTTCCTTTACTTTCTATGGTACAATCAATGTTATAGATAGCCGATAGACTGGCTCCATGCTTTTAAAAGTTGACTTCGAATGCAAATGTATAGAGCCAGACGTATAGTAATGAAACTGTTATATTAAGTAATACTTCATGTTTA